>JAQPPZ010002794.1:0-7500 GCA_028583015.1 Wollemia nobilis | reverse complement strand
TGTTTTTATATTTGTTTTATCTCTTCGACCCCGGCGCCCCCCCTCCCCCCCCCCACCTTCCTCCACCCCAACCCCCAACCCCTTCTACCCGCTACCCCTCATGTAATGTAACTTTTTTTTATTTATGTTTGTGTTTGTTTTTTTTTTTTTTTTTATCCAAAAAATCCAAACCAAAGGGGAGAACCTCGTCGCCTCTAGTCGCGACCACAACAGCTTCCTTTTTATTTTCTAATTATTCCTCGTGTGGTGGTCCTCCTCGACTCTCCTCTTAAAATTGTCCACGGCGGCCTCCTCGTCTCTGGGTTTTCTCTCGGCCTCACATTTCGAACCCCCATGGGATCTATCATTGGAACTTTTATAATTTATTCTCTTTTTTTTTTTTTCTTCTTTTCACCATAAAATCGATGGTGTTGTTATTTTTTTTCCTCTTTTTTTTTTGATGGTATTTCATATGGGCTCAAATCAAAGGTTGTGCACACATATCTGTTTTAAACCCTCTTTAGTCTTTTTATAACTAAAAAAAATATTTGCCGTCTATTTTGGGGTGGGGTTTTTTTGGGTTGTTTCTCTGCTACACACCTTTTCTCTTCTTTTTATTTTTTTTGGGGGAGCATCTCCCCGATGTCCATCTCAAAAGTTGCTTCTATATCCATATGTGACCCATCCTCCAGTTGGTTAGGCATGGGTATCAATTGAATATCAGGGGGCATGTAAGCGGGAACCAATGGACAGTCACTCACCCCGAGAGAGAGGCTCCATGATACGAAATCCGCCTCTGGGGGTGGAGTGCACCCCCGGAGACAATAGGCAGATTCGAACTATGCTGAGCGCTGACGACGGATGCGGGGGATGAAGAGATACGAGCAGAAGCCGAGGGAGCTCTCTTATAGGGGTGAGGAGTGGGTCCCACGAACGGAGCTAGGGAGAGCTCGAGCGTGGGGCGGTGTTTGTTTCAGGGGTAGCCGAAGGTAATATAGGGGCCCATGCTGGGCGCGCCCCGGCCTTGTCATCAAAGTCGTCATCACTTATCCAAAAACCATTAGCATTGGTATGTGGTCCCAAAACAAGGGGATGCATGTCTTGGCCTTAAGTAGGCCATCTCTATCTCATCCTCATATTCTTCATCACTTATGAAGATGCCATTTGCATTAGTATGTTGCCCCAAGTCATGGAACCATTGCCTTGAACTGAGGTAGGCTCTCTCTGTTGAGTCCTCTGACTCATAGCCACTTTTATCCGATATGTACCCACTCTTGTTGTGGTCAGACCAAGAAATTCTTTGTTAATAGCGAGGCCCATGATAGGCTAAGCTTGTCTATGCTTCATCATAATTTTCCTCACATCCATTTCCTTCTCGCTCCTCATACCACAAGTTGTAACCTGTTGGGATGGCATCAATTATGGAGCTCAGATGATAAGTCTCGGGTGGTCGTATGTTTACCACAACCACTTATCTATTGATATCTTGCACTTGGTGGGTGATAGGTAATAAAATTGATATCTTCTCCTAACCCCAAGCTTAATCTATCCAAGGCTACTGCCAGAGAGTCATCTCGACCTTCGATGTGATAACCTAACCCAAACCTGTCAGAGGGGATCTGGTATTACAACTTGAATGGCTGCCTACGCCCCAGCTCATATATACCAAGACTGTAACCATGCCAATGGAAAAAGTCAAAATAGTTTAGAGCAAACTCAGGATTATAGAGGTAACAAACATTAACCGTGAATAGTTCATCATCATCCTCTTCTATGTATGTAGACTTATGGGCACAATCTAAGCCAACACAAATAAAATTGGTCTGGTTGGGAGGGATTCCAAGCGAAACCACTGTTCCCACTAGTTTTCTTAGATATTTTGGCCATACCATGTCTTGTGCAGACTCTATGATGGGTGTAAATGTTATCTTCTACACAAGATACTCTCCTATCCCCATACTTTCCAAGTGTATTATCAAATGTGATGTGGATGATCCTACAGACGACACTGGTGAAGCAGGCTCTAGTATCTCCTCAGCTTGATCTTGGAGATCTTCTTCCTCCATGGGACTTGGACTTTTCTCAATGTCTATGGTTAGAACTTCCTTGGGATTTATTTCCTCGACTAAAGGTACCTTTATCTTTTGATTGTCTCTTGGTTTAGACGTTGATGGTCTCTTAGAAGCATCTGTTATTTTGGGTGTGAGATGAGGTGTTGAGGTGTTTATGCTTTTACGTACCCTTTGTATTTGTTATCTAGTTGCATAGTTGGAGATGAAGGTCCTACATAAAAGTGGGTAGGATTTTGCACTAATGTGTCAAGTACATGCATGATGACACATAACAGGGATGGTCTTATGCCCTACCTTAATGGGAAAGACTTTCATTCCCATAGTATTGCATAAAGCATCATTAAAATCTCTTAATGTGTAGGCTCCCAGAATGATATTTGACTTGGAGATCTTGAGGTGTTCTATTGTTATTTTTGTGATGATGTTGATTGAAGAACCTGTATCGACCAAGACCCTATTAAAAGGTAAATCATTGACTGATGCAACAATGTGCAGTGGAGGGTCTGGTAAGGTAGTAGGAACTATCATAATCTCATGATCATAAAATTAGATTACAGGTTCTTAAAATTCTTGTACTTGTCCTATAAAATAAGTGAATGCATTTGGATTTTGTGTTTGGATCTCAATTGATCTCAAAATCTCCATCAAAGTTTCCCTATGCTTTGGGTATTGTTGTATGAGCTCATATATAGATAGCTTAGCCAGAGTCGTTTGTAATTTTTTCTCTAATCTACTCTAAATAGTTACCACAAGTTAGGTTGGTGGATCTGGTAGGTTTTTCTATCCCTACCTCTACTTGGGTGCAACCAAGACATTAATAGGAGTTGCAGGAGGTTGTGGTTGACCATATCATCTAGTCCTGGTAGCTATATTGACAATTTCAACCATTCCAACACACCCATGGGTAGGTGTATCAATTCGGATCTGATTGAATTGGGCGCCTTTCCATCTAGGGACCTCATTATTGGGAGATGATTTCTTGTATATGCCCATATCTTTGTTATCGATAGCCAATGGGTTGTCAACTTTAATCTCTCCCACATCAATCATGTTTTGTACCTGATGTTTCAAACCAATGCAAACTTCAATATTATGCCCCGGTATCCTGTGATAAGGGCAAAATTGATCTTCCTTATATCCTTTTAGCTTAGTATGGTTGGGATATATAAGAGGTACATCTAGAAATATGATCTTCCCAGCCTCGCTCGATTGATTGAAAATTGATTGCATTGACTCTGATAGAGGTGTAAAATAGTGAGGTGGCTTGCGTTCTCTGTTTTGTCCCTGATTGTTCTTTTGATCATAATTGGCTGGTGAGGCCTATGCTTGATAATTCTAGGGTTTTTGCGTAGCCCCATTCTTAGGTGCAACCAATACTACTTGATTAACTGGAGCAGGGCTAGCCTATTTCTGCCTATATTTGTCATTCTTATTGTTTTGTTCCACTCCTTTTTGTTTTGGAGCTTGATGGTTCCCTCATCTACATTTATGTCTTCAATGATATTGGCTTGTGGCAAGGCTTCCTCAAATGAAGGATATTGTTGAAGTTGTAGAAATATGGAAATATTTTCAGAAAAACTCTTGGTGAACATGCAAATAATTTTTTCTATGGGGACGGAGAATGATAACTTTACCATGACTTTTCTCCACCCATCCCCATATTCCATTACTAGCTCATCGTCATAATGTTTTAGGTTGGCCAGATCTGAAAGGTTCACCTTTCTTTTAGAACGTAAGGAGAAATGCTTCAATAATACGTTTTCTAGTTGTTCAAAACTTGATATGTTGTGCTTGGGTAGTTGGTTGAACCATTGAGTGGCAGCTCCGAAAATGTCATAATGAAAGTCCTTAGCATAAGAGCATCATTGTATTCAAGATGAAAACATGCATTGATAAAATTGGTAATATGCTCTTGTGCATCCTCTTCACCCTTAAACTTTTCTAACCTAGGCATCTCAAAATTCTTAGGATATGCAGGGCTAGGGACTAATGGGCATAATGGTTGGTTGTGTGTTTTACTCAATGTTAGTTGGTTCCCTTTCGTTTCTTGTTTCTCAAAGGTATTCATATTTTTAGTGAGTTCCTGAAATGCCTTATAGGTGAGGAGTTCCTCTTCTTTCAAGCCCCCTTACAGTGGTAATGGAGGTAACTCTATGTGTCTTTGACTTGTTCTATTTTCTTTCCTCCTATGAGGGGATTCAAGATGTGCTTGATCTTGATTTATCATATCTACCATTTCTCTACCAGTTTGATGTTATTCATAATTTGAGTGGTTTTTTTGTTGTGGGATTTCTTGTTGTTTGTTGCACCCCTCTCTTTTTGAGTCGATGCATTTATCTCTTTGATGATATTTTCTATTGGCTTGTAAATTGATGCGAGCTATTTGCTCAGCTTGTTCTCTAAGACACTGCTCATGTTGGCACAAAAGCCTTTCTCTTTGTTTATCATGCTTGAGATATTCCACTAGCTCTCACTCTTTATGCAACACATTTTCTAACCGTCACTTGCGATCATATTGCGTTGTTGAAGAGGACTCGGGTTTATCTGATTCTGCTCTTATGTTTTTGATTCATAGATTTCTTGAAGAGGTCTCTACTATTTCTTGGATTTTGCTTGCCACTGTAATCTATTATGTGTGTTGGTAAGAATATCTATGGTCAGAATCTGCATGATATTTTTGGATTCATTCTAAAGCATCCCTATGTTGAGAGGTGCATTGAGAGGTAACAATTTGTGAACTTCCAGATGTAGAATTTTTTGTGACTACGGTTCTTGGAGGTGGCCTCAGACGTAACCGATCCAACTCATCTAACTGTCTTGTTTTCCATGGCTGATCCCTTGGGGTACCATTTACTCCAATGATGTCATAATCTATTGGAATCCTTCCTCTTGTGTGAAGGGTATCTTCTGTTTGATGTCTATGACTGTATGTAGCTCTAGTTTCTTGTCCTTCAGTGGGTAGACATGTTCTCAATGTCTCATGTGAAGTTTGAGATGTTGTTATTCTTGTGCATATTTTTGGTGATGAGGGCTTTGTGGCCCTATCTACCCTCCATGAGGATGGATATGGGGAAACCTCATCATCCCTAAGTGAATAATGGGGTGTAGAATCCTCCTTATGTCTATGTGGGGAGGAAGCCCTTGAAGTCTCCTCATGTCTTTGAGAAGTTTTTGTGTGTTTATAGGAAGGCCTTGATGCTTCCTCGTGTCTCCTTGATGATGATGGTCGTGAAGCCTCTTTGTATTTTATGACTTAGTTCCATGATTTGACTCTCTATTTGGGGTTTCTCGAGGAGAGCCCCAAAGGGTTGAATTATCACCCCGTAGACTCATGGAACTACGTATCACGGTCTTATGAGCATGTGGTTCAATGTTACTATGACTTCACCTATGGGTATGTGTTACTTTAGATTCTCCCTTGGTATTAGACTGAGGATACTGAGGATGCTTACTTATGTTTTTGACCATTGTGCTTGTGAATTAGTTTTTTGGATTGCAATTTAGATGTGTCCAAACAATATCAAGCAAGTTTTTATCTTAATTACCAATTTATGTGTGCCCTAAATTGTTTGATGTGTCTTTGATATGTTGTTTCTCTTGTTTCTTGCTCTTTTTTTGTATTTATAATAAGGAGACTCATCCATAGTGGGAATCAAGGATACCCGTGGCAAACATGATTTTATCAAAAAGAGACTAGGGTACACCGTTGAAGTCCCAATGGGGGGTTTACCTAGCTCTTCCACTTTGAACCAATTGTTCCAATAGTGGGAGACAGTTTGAACACGAGTAACTTAGTACCACTATGAGGAAGTTCCCAATTTCATTCTAATAATATCTAGGGGGAAATCCGATGGAAGGAGATGAATGCCAATGTCATCAAACTGAATTGAAGTTTGGTGATGAAATCCAACTCTCCAATGTTTAAAACATGTGTATGTGTGTGTGGTTCATTTTAATTTTGCATAAAGTAAAATGCATCATACAACAATAATGACTCTTTCCTATATGCCTGATATGAATGACGTTTCACTTTTCAAAAAAGATGCATAACTAGTATGAGATTCATGGATGTATTCTACTTTGTGCAAATATGGCCTCTAGCAGGGCCTCAAAGTAGGCAAACCAACACACAATTCCTAGCATGCTGGATTCTAGGGTGGACTTTACAAGCATAAGTCATTGTTCCTAGCAACACCTAGTGAAAATCTAAAAAAATATAAGATGTACCAGATGCAAATTATTTCCTTTCGTTCCTTAATTTTCCAATTTTTAAAATGTGGTTTAATGTTCACTGTTTTAGAAAAATAGAAGTAGATAAAAGAACATAAATCATCAAAAAATCTATACCAACCTCAAATCCAGCTTATAGAACCAATATTTTGATCTCTACTGCACTTAAGCTCTGGCTGCTGTCGACCAGAGTGGCTGATTCCTGGTCTCTATAGACCAGAGCAGCTAATTCCTGGCCGTTGTAGACCAGAGCGGCTGATTACTGGTCATTGTAGATCAGAGCGGCTAGACTTGCACACAAAAAAATGGATTAGTAGAGTGACAAAAAATAAAAACTAGGTGGGAGTGCCACCATGATCACCATATGTAGCAACCCCGGGGAAGCGGTTGCACCATCCACTCACTCTATTTGCGATTATTATTAAATATTTAAACATCTAACATGCATTAAATGAAAAAGCATAAAATAAAGGCATAACCGAAGTGCGAAGAAATAAATGAATGAATGCTTTGTATTGATATTTCCAAGATCCGGTTACATATAAATCTCTCTACAAGATACCCTTCATTTGATACATGATTTTACACAAAGAGGGTAGCAGATGTATAAAATATCCCCTAGCAAGGGGTGATGCACCTTTACAGGATTCTCGATGATGCACATAGAACTATATGCGGGCTTACATATGCCTCCTTCTCTAGGTCTAATTCCTAGAGGGATCCTATTGCTCACATATGTTGTAGATCTATCTGATGAACCTGTAGCCCTGAAATCAGTGAAACAACAACACATGCTTAGATTTTTGAGATTGCCTCCTCGAATGAGGCTATTAGCAATTAATATGCTCAATGGAAACAAATGCATTGAAACTAAGACTATGAGAACAAATAAATGAAATAAAGCTTATGCTAATGACATGAAAACATGGAGGAAGAAGAATAATAGAAACTATCACCTAAACCCTAGACTAGGTTGTGGGCCACTATCTAGGACAGTGGTCAATAAGGTGAAATCTATCCCTATTGATCCAAAGGTTATGGGCTCAATTCTACTACTAATGTTAAAATGATTACTGTATATGTTTAGATTTGCCCTCCAATATGATAGGGCTTCACCATAAAATTGATCTCCATGGGAAGCTCTCCTCAATGATCCAACCTATTCAAAATTTCAATATGTTATGTTCTCTCTCCCTATGATTGATAAAAGAAGGTCCTT